>JBBBDQ010001107.1:1920000-1962500 GCA_037127315.1 Ascarosepion bandense | reverse complement strand
ATGCTACTAAGTAGTGGTAATTTTTCTTATTACTACGAAACCCTAATTTTCATTGAGTATATATTAATGGACACAAGGTCATACACTATGCGCTCTCGCGGAATAATGATCAGTGTTCTATTGTCCAAAAGGAAGTAGCGATCTTGCATTACACCATTGAAGCCAAAACTGGTTTGTTAAATTCTGCTAATGGCGACATCGAAAATCGTGCCGAAATGTCTTCACTGGCAGGGATGGCTTCCGGCTGTTAGGCCTTGTCAAATGGCAATTCATAATTTGGTTCCAAGAATTTTTGGAATTTAGAATTGTTCTTCTAGACATTTTGCACGGCGCGTCTAGTCTTTCATGCAATTTAAACCATAACTGGGGGAGAAATGTTAAATTCATACGTTTCGTCAGGGTCAGTCAGTCAGTTAAGTGCCACACGTGATATATGCTTGGGTGATCATGTCTCTTTCGAGACATGACTGACTGAGCAGAAGATTATCCCGCAGTATGTTGCCATTGCTTTCTGCGGTAGACAGGTTGCCATTGCTTTCTGCGGTAGACTGGTTGCCAACCAAGGCTATAGAACCCAATCTGTCCTTGTTATTTAACCCATAACTGGAAGGAATAGACGGATTAATACCTTTCCCAAGGGTATTTGTGCGTAAGTAAATGCAATGAATTCAGCTGGAATTCGAACTCGGCTCCCCGATTTCTCGTTCCGAGCTGATATCCAATGCACTACAACGCCCTGCGCGTAAATTAATCTATCGAACTCGACTGGAACTTGGCTCTCTGATTTCTCATCCAGAGCCGCTATCCATTACACCAGCAGCACATCTAACTCATAACCATTGCACAAACGGTCGCTATATTATTAGTTTATCTGAAAAGTCCATGACGATTTTTAAGGGAAATTAAAACACAAAACAAGATTATGCCATTAAATATTTATTCAACTAAATATGAACCATTTTGTTGCATAACATTTCTAAATGTTTCATTCAACTTAAAGATTCCGTCTTCCTAGAATTCTCGACAAAGGACTCATTAAGGTGTTTTTCATTTTATCCGATAAATTAAAGTTTTAACATTGAGATTATTTTCCAAGGACCTGAATAAATAAAAATACAAAAGAACGATGTCTAGTGAATATGACGGGTGGGATAACACCTGCAAAATATGCTGAAACAGTTTTTGCTGGGTCACCAGAGAACCTGACGAAAAATAACACCTTTCCTGTTCATCAATCCTGGGCATTTGTCTTGAATTGCTGCCGTTAATTCATCCAGTTGCGATCGGTAGTTTCCAAAATAAATTGACTAGTTACTTGGCAGAAACTTACAATGCATTATTCTTTTCTAATACCACCGGATGCAGAGCATGACTTTTTGGGGATGAAGGGCTGCTTTGTGGGTGGCGAAAGTTGGCTTATGTCGCTTACCTCAGAATTTTTTTTTTTTTTACTGAACATTATTGTAAATGATCCATTCCCATCAGGTTGCTTAAAAATGGTGCATTTGCATTGAAATTATACAGCAAATCACAGTAGAAATGCGATCAAAAATATTATTTTCACTCAGATCATGAAATAACCGAACACCGTAGCGGTTTAAGTACCCAAACTTCACTAAGTGCTCATAGATGGTGGATGGATAGATGGTGGATTTTGATAAATTTAATGTTTCTGATAATTCCTGCATTGTGTACTGCGGGTTATTCTGAATCAATGCCTTAATTTATTCGTCATCTATACGGAGTAGGGGGACCGCCTAGGCGCTCTTCATCAATAAGACTACAATCACCAACTCTAAACTTAGCGAATGACTTCCGTGAAATTCTGTCAGCTAAAGCACATTCACTGTACGCAGCACATACCTTTTTTGTTGCTAATGAGGCATTTTTGCCTTTACGGTAATTAAAAAGTATCTAAAATTCACCTTATAATATTCCCTTTTCATGGGGATACAAAATTGACACTAATTAAGGAATTTTAAACTTTCTTTCTTTCTCAAGAGATAGTTTGAAGTGTGATCTAATTATCAATGTAAGCATATTATGTTTGTCGATAAATTTGACGTGTTCCACGAACATTCTGGATAACCCAATATTGTTGCCTTTTAATTTGTCCAGTTGCGAGCAGTATTTTTCAGAATCAATTGACTGTTTACTTGACAGAAGCTCATAATACAATCCAACCATACAATTTCTAATCCCATCAGATGCACAACATGACTTTCTTAGGATGAAGACATGCTTTTGGGGTGGTTAAATTTGGCTCATGTCACTTAACCCAGGATCTTTTTCACTGAACATTCATTTCTCATCACCTGTCACAATTTGATTAAAAAAAGGGGTATGTTCATTGTGTTTATACAGCAAATCACAGATAGAAATGCAATCCAAAGATCCTTTCACTGGGATCATGTGGTACCCAAACATCGTAGTAATTTTCGTACCCAATCTTCACTAAGTGCTCACAGATTTTGATAGATTTAGTGTTTCTGCCAAATCCCATGTTGTGTAATGCAGGTTATTCTCAATGCATGTTTTAATTTGGTCATCATCTGCAGTGAGGGTTCTACTTGAATATTCTTTGCCAATAATGCTACAATCACTAACTCTAAACTCAGTGAACCACGTCCGTAAAATTCTGTCAGCTAAAGCACCTTCACCGTACACTGCACGTATCTTTTTTGTTGCTTACGAGGCATTTTTGCTTTTAAGTAATAAAAAAGAATCAAATATCTAAAATGCACTTTATGATTTTCTATTTTCATAGAAATGCAAAATTGACACAAATTAATTAACTTTAAACTGTATTTCTAAAGAGATAGTTTGAAGTGTGCCCTATTCGGAAATGTAAGCATATTCTATCTTTCGATAAATTTGACGTGTTCTAACGTGATGGAATATGAACGGCTAAAATCGGAATGAACTTTCCAATCAACCCAATATAATGTCCCCTAGGCTTTCTTTACTCAGTAATAACAGATTGGAAACTGGCAGTAGGTTTTTGAATTCAAGTTCCATCAAACGAATTTTATAACGGTCAACCCATACTAAGAATTTGACGCCAATCTTCTTGAAATAAATGACCCTGAGACACATCTTGGCTAAGCCAACAAATTCAAAGAAAATCGATTTTAAAATATCTAATGTAAGCGGTATTGTTTTGGATACATTTAAGCTATGTAAGCTTAATATAGCTTAAACATTATCTTTGTATTTGTTTATCTATCTATCTATCTCCCTTTCGGATTTTTTCTCTTCAGCTTTCTCCTTTCTTTCTCTCGCCTTGTATTTTCTTGTTTTTCTTTAGTTTCTTTATGTTATTATGTAAAGAAAATATTTTTTGAATGAAAGACGCCCTCATCCGCATATACACGGTTACTTTGCTACCAAATACCATGAAAAAAAGCAGCAATTTTTAGACTTATTCAGTTTTCTTCTTTTTCTGTATGCCAAATCTTTCGGGATGTGGACGATCATGCTTCCCGCTTCCAGAAGATTTAGTTCCGGGTGTCGTGCAAGACAATTCTCGCTGGAATCTATCATACACATTTATAAGTCTACCATTTGCCCATGCACTAAATATTTCTATCACATCTGGTCTGGTATGTCTGCTATGTGTCTCGAGATTCTTGACAAAATCCAATGAAGAATCTGCAGTGTCATTAGTCCTCACCTGACATGTCGGCATCAATCCGTTTCCCACTGTTGTAAACTAGCATTTTCTGTGCCTCTTCCATAAATATTTCCGTTGTAATTGTTCTGATAACCTTTAATGGTTGAAACCACTACGTCATGAATTTAAGCGCAGTACTAGTTTGGCAGTCAGGCTTCATGATTTTAATGTTGAAATTGCTAGGCATAACTGTTCTGTAGTAACAGTTTTCTCCCTCTCACTTCTGGACAGTGGATCTCTTTTTTGGTTTCTTCCTCTCCTGCCAAATACCATCGTCAAAAAAAAAAAAAAATTAAATGCAACGTCAATTTTTATATTCTGAAACTTTAATTTTTGTTCTGGTATTTTTCTTTCTCTTTAATAACAGATTATCTTTCTGTCACTCTCACCTTGGTTCTTAGTGTTTATCGCTTTATTGGAGTTTTCATCATCTCCCCAACTCCCTGTTTTTTACACACATTTTTAAGTTGGCTACTCGCCGTTTTCCCTTGCCTTCAATATGTCTTGTGAGTATTGAATTCTCCAAGCCCACTTTCCTCATATATCTTAGAAATTTAAACTTTATCTTTCTTACTCTAAGTATGAGCGTCTTTTTGTTTCTATTTTCCTTAAAACTTAGTCGCTAATTCCATGTTTAGCTTCAGCATCCACATGTTTGTTATCTCAAGTCTCGTCTTCATCTGTGAGAAGATTGTCTACTATTCACTGTCTTATATGCGTACTGACATTATATAACAGTTCAGTACTCGATTCCTTCATGTTTTTTAATACATTGCTTAAGTTTTTAAAGACATATTTTATTATTAGAATACATCATCAAATTTCGGGGTCACATATTCCGTCTTTTCAGAAAACACTTACTAGATATTTAAATACTCGTACGTGTTTATTGTAGCGTTACCATTAATGAATCGCGTTTTGGCTTACTTGTTTTACTGAGAGTTATTTCTTCAAAGATCTTACTTACATGTTTTCATTTCTCCAAATTCCTACTAATAAGTTTGCATTACATTCAACCTCCTACTCATATGTTTGCATATAATCCAACTTCCTACTTATATGATTGCATTTCTTCTAACCTCCTACTTATATATTCATAACTTATCCAACCACCTACTTACATATTTACATATATTCCAAACGCCGATTTATGTTTCCCCGTTCCAACATCTTACTTATGCAAGGTAACCATAAAAAGTTCTGTCCGCTTTTAAAGGAAAAAAAGAAAGCGCTTCACAGTATGTATAACCTATATTTAGTCTTCGAAATAATCGCCATCGGCATCCAGCACCTTCTGCCAACGTGTCTCCAGCTGTTCATTGCCCTTGCGGTAGAACTCGCGGGGTTTTGACGCAAAGAAGTCCGTGAGGGCTTTGCGCAAGTCTGCTACATTGGTAAAGGATTTCCTACGAAGATGATTATCCAGGGAGTGAAAGAAGTGGTAATCGGATGGCGCAAGGTCACGTGAATAAGGTGGATGGCACAAAGCCTCCCACTCAAGTTGCTGTATGGTATCCCTGACCATTCGCGTGACATACGGCCTAACGTTGTCATGGAAGAAAAGCACACCTTTGCGATTCACCAGTGCTGGCTCCTTCTGGCGCAATACCTGTTGCACACGTTTCAATTTCTGCGAGTATAGGTCTCCAGTGACCGTTTGGTCCGTTGGTAGCAGTTCATAATGAACCACTTGACGACCTGTCCACCAGACAAAAAGCATAATCTTGCATGGGTTCATAGGCGGTCTTGTGGTGTGAGAGACAGCATTGGAGGAGACAACCAATGTTTGGAACGCTTGGGAGTTTCGTAAACAACCAACTTTTCATCACTGGTAAGCACTCGATTGAATAAGGATACGGTACGGTGGCGAGAAAGCAGCGATACGCAGGCTGCCACACGTTGTTCCTTGTGGACCTCCAACTAACTCAGTTTGTACGTCTTACCTAGGCGGTGCAGGTGAAGTCTAAGTGTTTCATCAAAAACGTTGAACTGTCTTGCAAGTTCACAACACGTTAGACTACTGTCCTCTTCAATGGCCGCCTTCAGGACTCCGTCATTCAAGACCTGTCGTCCACTGCGAGGCTCATGATGGACAGACAAATCTCCCGACTTGAATTTTCGAAACCAACGCCTTGCAGTACGTTCATCCACAGCACTATCCCCAAACGCTTGACATATGCGGCGACTTGACGTAGCTACTGATAAGCCCACTTTGAAGTCGCAAAGCAAACAGCTCCGAACGAGATCTCTAGACACCTCCATCCTTCTCACAGCTGTCCGGCTTATAACTGATGGCCGGACACGGTGCGCGTGTTTTTTATAACTTCTGATGTTTCTTACTTTAAAGCAATTACTACACATATATTTCAACTTCATTCAATGACTAATCAAAAAACGGACAGAACTTTTTTGGTTACCTTGTATATATATATATATATATATATATGTATTCCATTTTTTAAACGAGTTATTTCGATACCCAGTTCTCTACCATGAGTGGTGTCTTCAGGCGATTTTTAATAATAATTTTTAGTTGTCCGGCTTATAACGTGCGCGTGTTTTTTTTATAACGTTTGATATTCCTACTTCCGGCTGTTCGAATTTGAAAACAATTGCTACACGCATTTTGTATATATTTCAATTTCATTTGATCAAAAAAACGGACAGAATTTTGGTTATCTTGTATGTTTTTCATTACTTTAAACGTTCTACTTCTATGCTTCCATATCTTCCAGCCTCCTCCTTATATGTTTCAATATTTCCTAACCTTAATTTTCGATGATTTCATATCTTCCAACCGCCTGTTTCTATGCTGGCATTTGTTCAACCCTCATCCTTATATGTTTGCATTGTTCTAACCTCGTATTTATATTTACATCTCTTCCAATTTCCTACTTATGTGTTTGCATTTCTTTGAAATTTCTACTAATCTGTTTGCATTTTTTTCAACCTCCTATTTATAAATTTGAATTTCTTCCAATCTCTTACTTATATATTTGCATTTTATCTAGCCTCCTATCTATATATTCACATTTCTTCCAATCTCCTTATATGTTTTCATTTCTTCTCATCTCCTACTTATATTTGCATTTCTTCTAACCTCTTACTTCTATGCTAGCATTTCTTTTGATTTTCTAGTTCTATGCAGGCATTTCTACAAAACTCCTATTTGTATGTTTCAGTTCTTCCAATCTGTTACTTATGTATTCGCATTACAAGTCAACCAACCATCCGTCCGTGCATGGAGTACTGCTGCCATTTATGGTCAGGTGCCCCTGCCGTTCTCCTCAGTGTTCTTGACAAGCTCCAAAGGAGAGTCTGTAATGTGATAGGTACTGATCTGGCGACTCGTCTGCAGCCACTTTCCCATCGTCGAAATGTGGCCTCCCTCTGTCTCTTCTATAAATACTTTCATCGCTTCTGCTCGGATGAGCTTAAGTCACTGATGCCTCCTCAACAGGTGTTTACCCGTTCAACCAGACTGGCAACTGGGTCCCACCCATTCACAGTCAGGTTAGCCAAACGCAGACGACAATTCTACTCCTGCAGCTTCCTCTCTCGCACTTCCCGCCTGTGGAACTCACTCCCGTATTCTTGCTTTCTTCACGGCTACAACCTCCAGAAATTTAAAAGCAAAGTTAATACTCACCTACTAACCACTGGCCTCTAGCTCTCTCCCCTCCCCTGTATAACCTTCCCTTTCTCTCCGCCCATGTACCTGACATTGCACCTGCTTTCTCAGCTTTCTATTGTTCCTTTCTAACTAGCTTGTACTCCTCACTCTTTTCTAATTAATCTTTCTACATTTATGTAACCCCCTGCACATCAGTGGCGTTTCTGCCTTGCTCGGGGTGAAATGATTAAAAAAAAAAAAAAAAAAAAAATTTCATTCACTCTTCTACTTATACGTTTCATTTGTTCCATCATCTTACTCGTATGTCTGCATCTCTTCTAATTTCCTACTTATATGTTTTATCTTTTCCAACCTCCTAATTATAATTTTGTGTTTTTTCTAACCTCTCACTTCTCTGCTTGCATTTCTTTCAACTTCTTCCTCATATGGTTGGCTTTTTTATCATCCTACTTATATGTTTACATTTCTTCCATACTCCTACTTATATGCTTGCATTTTTCAAAACTCCTACTTATACATTTGCATATCATTCAACCTCCTACATATATGTTTGCATTTCTTCAAAATTCTTACTTATATACTTGCATATTATCTCACCTCCTACATTTTTGCTTGCCTTTCTTTCAATCTTCTACTTAAATGCTTGCATTTTTCGCACCCCTATTTAATGTTTGCATTTCTTCCGATCTCTTAGATATTTGCATTTCTTTGAACCTGCTACTTATATATTTGCATTTCTTCTAACCTTTTACAAATAATCTTGCAATTCTTTTAATTTTCTGCTTATGTCTTTGCACTTCTTCCAAACTTCTGTTTATGAGTTTGCATTTATTTCAACCTCTTACATTTATTCTCACATTTGTTCCAATCTCCCACTTACATGTTTTTCTTTTTTTAAACCTCCTACTTATCTGTTTGCATATCTTCCAAACCCTACTTATATATTTGCACTTCTTCCAACCTCCTAATTATATGTTTGCATTTCTTCCAACCTCTAAATTATATGTTTGCATTTCTTCTAACCTCTTACTTACAAGGTTTTACAAAGGTGACAAAATTTGTTGACAGTTCCAGGAAGAAAAGTTAGCTGTTATGTTATTCCCAAACAAAAATGAATTGCTGAATGAAATGACAGAAGTTATGACTAAGTTTAACCATACTAAAACACCATACAATCATAAATGAAAACGTTATAACTTCTTTTAATTTTGGAAATTGCGCATTCATAAACAACAACTCCTGTTACGTGAGCGTTCTTTGAAAAACGATAAAATCACTTATGGTAGAAACTTTGGTTGCGTGATAACACGTTTCCAAATGAAATATATATAACTCGTTTCCAAAGAATTTATACATATATATATATATATATATATATATATATATATATATATGATGTTTCAAAAATAGATGGTACAACTTCAGGACGGTGTTCCCTATATCTAAATAATGAAAAAATTCCCCATGAATATATGTCCGGGAATGCTTGTTTTACGAATGATAGGCTTTTCAAACATGTTCTAACCAGAATGTCTTTATTTTCCACATCCGACACATACAGTGTTTTCGAGTGTCTTATAGCATATGTTCATAAATATGCACCGTCTACGCTATTGCAGGCGTCACATCGGCGTCTCATGGACTCGCGAACACGCTCCCAAATTCCTGGTGTGTTTCGTATTGTCTCTCACTTCTGCAAATCGGGTGCGCAGATTGTCCACATCATCAACCGGAGACGAATACACCAGTACTTTCAAACGCTCCCACATGTAGAAATTCAAGGGGTTTAGGTCCGGTGAGCGTGAAGGCCGTGCAATTGGTCTTCTTCTTCCTATCCACCGACCAGTAAACCACCGATCTAGATACCTGCAGGCTGCATGAAGTACAGTTGTTGAAGACTGATCAATGGAACATTGTCCAAAAAATCAGGCATGTTGTTTTCCAGGAAGCGCATATACGCATCACCTTAATACCTGTTCGGAAGTACATGAGATCCAAATAACCTAACACCAACAACACCAGGCCAGTTGTTGATTGAAAACCGCTGTTAGTGACGTATGAGAACAATTGTATGTGGATTTCTCTTTGTGCATACATGCTGATTGTGGAAGTTTGCTGTTCCATGTAAACTGAGCTTCATCTCTGAAGATAACGAAGGTAGGAAAGTTTAAAATTGCATTGCATAGCTGTAAGAACCATTAACAGAACACAACTCGTGCGGGGTAATCTCCTTGTGAGAACGTCTGTACACGTTGTAGATGATATGGATACAACTGTTGTTCTCGCAATACTCTCCAGACATTCGAATAGGTGAATAGCCATTTGCCTTGCTAACTGTCGTGTGCTGATTTCAGTTGTATCATGCACGGTGTCCAGTATCTGCTCTTTTTCTTCAGGCGTCGTAGATCTTGGTCGTCCTCTGCCATCAGTACGTGGTTTGAAGGTCTCATGTTCACAGAGGTGGCGATGGATATTCACAAATGTTTTCCTATCGGGACATTGTCAATGTGGGAACCTTTTCTAGTAGAGACGTTGAAATTGTACAGCGTTACCGTCTACAGCGTTACACGAATTGCATATCTGCCTTTACCTGAGTTGAGTACATGTTCATTTACCATGTACCACTAACATTCATCTAGTCACACTTCACACTCGAGAAACAAGGGAGAATTCCAGTCCAGGTGGCGGCAAAACAGCAATCTGACTGGTTATCTGGTCTGTTGCTTAGCAAGTTGGATGCCACCTATGGAAGATGAAGATATTCTGGTTAGCACATGTTTGAAAGGCCTCTAATTCGGAAATCAAGCGTTTCTGGACATCTTTGTTTATTTTTCTGTTTCATTTTATCTCTTTCTTTTGTTATGTCGTTCTCTCTTCTATTTTTACACTTTCCTTCTGTTTTCTGTATTTCCTTCCGTTTTTCTTTTTTCCTTCTTCTTTTCAGTCATTCTTTTATCGTTTTTTTCCCTCTCTTACTTTATTCTTTCTTTCTTCTTTCTGGTCATTCTTCCCCTGTCTATTTTCTTATCACTTTCTTTCTTTATTTCTTTCTTTTCGCTTCTTTCTTTCATTATTTCTTTCTTTTCGGCTCTTTCTTTATTTATTTCTTTTCGGTTCTTTCTTTCTTTCTTTCTTTCTTTCTTTCTTTCTTTGAAAATCTGATTCTTTTATAAACTGCATTTTTTAATCTATAATTCTTCATTTTTCCATTATGCTAGTTTATTTTGTTTTTTCTTTTCGTTATTCATTTATTTCTCTCTCCATCTTCCGCATTGACTTCTTCCTTCAATTCTCCCATAGCATCCAAATCCAGTTAAGCTCAGAATCAAATTTTGTAGCGGACCTTTATCAGAAATGGGATGAATAACCCAACACAATCTTTATCTTAAATTCAGCTTCTAGATCCGTTTATTTAATTACTTATACAAGCACTTTCAAAATAAATCTAACAATTCAGTGCTTTTTCTAAATTTGTAAACACACTGTATTACACTTAGAACAACAACAATAATAATAATACCATGAATTGTCCATAAAGTGGCTACAATTTTATTATTTTTCTCTTTAACTGCATGGCAATTTATCTGTTTGCATTTTCTGATACAACGTTTTTGTTGTTTCTTGAAGTTTCTTGTTGAAACTTGGAGAGAACTCATACTACTATACTATATTATTTTTACTGCTATAAGGGTAGCAGTAAAAATAAATAAATAAAAACCTAGAAATCAAAATAATAAACATGTGGAAGCTTTAAATTACGATTATCCTTGTTGTGATCGGAACACTGGGTATGATAAAGAAGGCTACTGAAAATCATGTGAGTAAAATTCCTGGAAACACCAGTATCTCAGAACTACAAGAGATTACTTTCTGTGGAACTGCACATACCACCCAAAAAAGTCTTCTCCACTTAAATGAAACGTCACAAATATATACTTAGCATTAATAACTTTCCTACAATGCCAATTTTACTCATAAACTATCCAAAGCAATAAAATATTTTGAAAAAATATCAAAATACAAGAATCTTGATGTGGAAATCTCAAAATGTGGCACACGAGAACATACGGCCCTCGGATAGATTCAAAAATGTTCTACAGATTCACTGAATAAATTTCTTGTAGCCGATGCCTTAAATAAATACAAAACATTGTACTCACAAGTACAGCTCATATATTCAGTCAGTCAGTTAAGTGTCGTACGTGATACACGCTTTCGAAAGAGACATGACTGACTGGGCAGAAGATTATCCCGCAGTAGGTTGCCATTGCTTTGTGCGGTAGACTGGTTGCCAGCTAAGGCTATAAAACCCAATCTATACTGTTATTTAACCCATAACTGGAGGAAAGAAACGAACTAATACCTTTCCTTAGGTCTCTGGTTGGGACTCGGAAGGAAATCTGTATACAGCAGAAATTAAAGAAAATAATAATAATGACACATTGAAAAAAACTTGCTAGAAATCCCAGCTTAAGAGATACACAGAAATTGTCTTGATAAATACAGCTCACTCACGAAGAAGAACTTCTTCCAGGTAACGCTAGTGATGTTATGGGAGGTAGAAAAACATATGTAATGTAGCCGTAAAAATGCACCACTACTTGCCTTAGGTCTTCTCACAGATTGCGACCATAGCAGAAATCGATATATAATGATGATGTTGACAATAATAGAAGTAGTATAGTAATAGCACTAGTAGCAGTAAAAATAAATAAATAAAAACCTAGAAATCAAAGTAATAAACATGTGGAAGCTTTAAACTACGATTATCCTTGTTGTGATCGGAACATTGGGTATGATAAAGAAGGCTATTAAAAATCATGTGAGTAAAATTCCTGGGAAAACCAATATCTCAGAGCTATCTTACTTTGGGTGGAACTGCACATACCATCCAAAAAAGCCTTCTCCATCTAAATGAAACGTCACAAATATATACGTAGCATTAATAACTTTCCTACAATGGCAATTTTACTCATAAACTCCAGAGATGACTTGATAATAAGACACTCATAATTACTCTCTGGCAAAATGATGTCACAAATAGTAGCAGCAGCAGCAGTAACAACAACAACAATAATAATGATAATAATGTAAGAAGCGATTTGGTTCGTCCATGTAAGAAAATGGGTTCATTAACAGCGAATTACATATGCCCGAAAAGATTTTTCACTGAAAGGATTAAATTGAATATTCATTCTGTTTCATTTAAAAATTACACCGGTTAAGACTGTTGTTATTTATTTATGATAATGAAGAAGACTGTATTTTTTCTTTCCATAAATTCCTCGTTGAAACCTTCATTCGTGTAATAACTCATTACGGTGTCAATTGTAAACGGCTATGAAAATGATTGACAGCAGCAAATTGGTTGATTTGTTTATCAAGATTATGTGTTGCTAAAATTAGATAGCTAAAACAATTCGCTAAAAATAAGTACACCATGATGAATAAAATACCCAAATAATAACAAAGATAACGTTTTATGGTCAAAGTTTTTATCTTATTATTAAGAAGAAAAACCAATGTACGCTGGAACTTCTAACCGAAACCTTTATTTAATGAACTAGAGTAGATTATTCTAGTTCCACGTAATATGTCTTTTTCTCAATTTTCAGTTGATTCCATTTAGTAGCTAAACTCTCCAAATTTTTGCCAGTATCTGCTGTGAACAGATATTGAACACACAACCATTTGAGTAAAGAAACTTTTTAATTAGATCTACCAACGGTTATATCCACTGGGCCATGTGTCCTTGGAGACATCATTGAGTATATCACCCGCAAAAGGCCGAAGCGTACAGCGGTCGAAATATCTTGAATATGACATTGAAGATGAAGACAAAAGTCCAAACGATGTAAATAATATAAATAGTAACAATACCTCACCTCAGAAATAAAGATATATTCTGAAGTAGGGTGGAACGTACAACGGGTGAAACGTCATGAATAGGATAACAAAATGAGGACATGGTAAACCAATCGAAATATATATATATATATATATATATATATATATATATATATATAGAGAGAGAGAGAGAGAGAGAGAGAGGGAGAGAGAAAGAGAGAGAGAGAGAGAGATAGGTGTCAGTCCGTAATCGTTGAGGATAATCCAACATGTTTATTATTATTATTTTATTGTTATCCCTCTCTTCATTTTAAGAAAAGATTCATACCGGCAGAAATTTGTACCAGATGGAGGAAATGTTATAAGGTCTGATGATATGAGCTAATTAAACTCATTAAAATGAGCTATAGTTTATAACTGATATGACGTGTTGATTTTTCCTTCATAAACTTCACTATATATATATATATACACAAATTAATAAGAACAAAGAAAATAATTGCAACGTTCAAACTTTAAAAACGTTTGAAAGAACAATGTCTTACCAAGTAGTTAATAATTATAGTAATAAACATCTTATTAAAAAATAACTTCCCTTTATTTTTGGAAGTTTTTTTTCGTATGAGGCAGAAAAATATTACAAAAGTGGGGAAAGAAAAAAGGAAGAAAAGATCAGAAAATGAGATGAGAAATCAAGAAAAGGAAAAGAAAGCGGAAAGGGAAAGATACAGAAAACATAGAAAGTGAATAGGAAAACAAGTGAGAAAATACAGAGGAAAGACGCAATGGAAATGCCTAAGAGAGAGAAATTTTAAATTTTGGCCAGAAGTTAATTGCAGAGATTTTGACATTTGTTACATTGTGTCTGGCCTCAAATCTTTTGGCATGTTTTTAAAAAATAATTTTGCTTCTATAAAAAAAAGAAAAAAAAAAGAAGAAAAGGAAAGATACATAAGGAGTAGAAAGCGAAAAGTAAAACAAAGAGGAAACAAGTGAGTAAAGTAGAGAGGGAAGAAAGGGGAGAGACAATTTTGGCCGGAAGTGAATTGCAGACAAATTTTGACATCGGTTGCTGTGTTTCAAGTTAAATCTTCTTGCATTTAAAAAAAAAATGATGAAATAACATACACAAACAGAAAAATTATTAATAAAATATAAAATAAAGGACATTTAAAAAAACATAACACGAAGATATAAATTCATTAAACCTAATGTAATAAATTGAAAAAATAAAATGAAATAAATTTGAAATTTAAATTTAAAATAAAATCAAATTAATGTTAAAATTAAGTTAAAATAAAATAATATAATATGAATAAATATAATATAATTAAAAAATAAACAATAATAATAATAATAATAAAGTTAATACTCATCAAAGGTTACGTGCATCTGGATTAAAGTCTGACACTGAAGGTTTTATTTTTGCTGCACAAGACCAAAGACATTTCATTAGAAACTGTCAGGCAAATATTATACATAATAATGTAGATCCAAAATGCAGGTTCTGTGATAAACACCAAGAAACAATAGACCATCTAATCTCCGGTTGTTCTGTACTTGTCCCAAATGAATATAAAAATCGTCACGATAGAGTAGGGCAATATTTACATTGGACAATGTGCAAACACTATGGAAAATCTGTAAATAAACACTGGTATGAACATTACCCAGCACCGGTTACAGAAATAGATGTCACCATTCTATGGGATTACACCATCTACACTAACAGAAAAATTGAAGCAAATAGGCCGGACATTATTGTTAAAAACCAGAAAGAAAAAACTTGTTTATTAATTGATATGGCTTGTCCAACGGATTGTAACATAGCAACCAAGGAATTCGAAAAATTGTCAAAATATAAAGACCTGGAAATTGAAATAGAACAAATGTGGAAATCGAAAACAAGAGTCGTGCCAGTGATAGTAGATGCACTTGGAATGATAAAAAATGGAACAAGACAACACATTGAAAGAATCCCTGGAAACCCCAGCTTGAGAGATATACAAAAATTGTCTTATTTAGTACAGCCGACAAACTAAGAAAAACTTTGTCTATGTAACGCTAGGGATGATAGGGGACATAGAAAAACATGAAATGGAGCCATAACAACACGCCACGACCTGCCTTAGGTCTGCCCGCAGACTTGGTTGGTAGTGCGACCATAACAGAAATCGAAATATGATGAAAAATGACATAATAGTATTAATAAGTATAAAATATATAACAAAATAATAAAAAGTAATAAAATAACACTAATAATAAATTCATATACCGGAAGTTTATTGGAATAAATTCATACACCGGAAGTTTATTGGAATGATTTCATATACCGGAAGTTTATTGGAATAAATTCATATACCGGAAGTTTATTGGAATAAATTCATATACCGGAAGTTTATTGGAATAAATTCATACACCGGAAGTTTGCATGAGAGAAGTGAAAAAAAATAATATAAGAAAGAATAATGGGACGAGTGTTAAAAGAAAGATATAGAATAATATACATATATTATGTTTGTTTTTATAATGATCATTTCCAGTTCTTTAATCAGTTTCTTAATGTTAAGATTAAATTCATCAAGAAAGACGCCTTAGTTTTTTCTACCCAGTTACTTTTGACCTTCTCCAAGAAGTGATTTACAAAGACGAACTTATTGTAACTGTGATAAAATCTGCATCTCGTGGTGATGGCAATTTTTAAAAAAACACACAATTAAACGCGTTGTGTTATAATCACTTTAAAATTCTAAATTTATCCGTTGTAGCTATAAATGTTTTTGCAAAACAAGCGTCCTAATATAAGGAAGCTGACCGAAAATTGGTAGCACGCAGAATGGCATTAAATGTTTTTATATGTTGCTTCTAAATCCCTAATAATTTATTTAGTATTGATTGATTCCGTTTGATAGAGAGGATTTCGAGAATTTTAAGTTTTTGTTTATTATTTTCGTTGTGTAGTATATTGATGTTGTCAACAAGCATTTCCTGTATTGTGAAGGTGGACAGGAATGTGCTTTTAGATGTTGTTCAATAGAACTTATATCCGATAAATGAAGTGTAAGAGGACTTGATAATGTTGAGATTGTCAAACCAACATATCTACTTATATTCTCCCAAAGGACGTTTAAACTGATATACAATGAAAATAATAAACAAAACTTTAAATTCTCTAATATAGACATAATATTCAATGAAACATGTTTGAATGAAGATGCGAAGCCTAAATATACATGTGTGTGTGTGTGTGTGTGTGTGTGTGTGTGTGTGTGTGTGTGTGTGTGTGTGTGTGTGTTTATTGTATTCTAGTATAAACCAGATCTGTATCTGCATTTTAACTGTAGTGTAAACCAAACCAATTTCCCCTTTTCTGCTCTAGTGCATGTCATCTTACCCGGGGGTCCATCCTCCCACTAATGATCCATCGATAAGTTTCGTGAGAATCAAATAAAAAACTAATATTGTAGGGCCTATGTTTACCAGCTAAATGTGTTATTCTCTCACGGCCGCGATTTTTGCCACTTCATAAGATCAAGTGAAAATTCTTATTTTCCATGGTTTGATTATTTTCTCATATACTGGTCAGGATTACGTCGTACAAATGGCAAAAAAGATGAGGACAATAGTCCGAATAATGTAAATACAGTAAATACCTCATCTCAGAAATATAGACAAATGGTCAGAATTAATTGCCCACAATTTATTTCAAGCATGACTGGCTGAAAAGGGATGTGTGTGGTGTACATAAGGGTGCTGTATGGAGAAATGCATGTACAAATGTGAAAAACCGATCAGACTGTGAGCATATGATTGTCTATCTGACTATGAAGGAATAGTTCTTATAGAGCTCTGTGACTCAAGGAGTCCGTGACTCAATAATGATTAAGAACCACTGTTCTAATGTAAACAGGGCCATTTTTTTACTCTTACAACGTCAGTGTAAACCGAACTAAAATTTAGCTTTTTGGAGCTAGTGTAAACCGGACCCATGTTTACCCTTTTAAATCTAGTGTAAACCAGAACTATATTCACACATCTCTTAATTGTGATTTTTACTCTGAAAGACAAGTTAGAATTAAATAACCCAGCAAGGGCTGAAATGTCGCTAAATTAAACAGCTTCATCTATCGATCATTCATTCTCACTCTTTCTTTTCTTCTCACCGTCATTCCTCTTCTTTTTTTTTTTGATTGTGTTTCGTTCTGATACTTTCTGTTTTCTTCACCTCGTTTTTTACTCCTCCTTAATCTTTCTTTCTTTCTTTCTTTCTTTCTTTCAATCTCTGATTTTTTATGTTTTTGCAAGCACTCTCTCTCTATATATATATATTTCTTTCTTTCTCTCACATACGGTTTTTATCTTGTGTGTGTGTCTACGTTCAAATCTCAATTTCTTGTTTTTCTCTATCAGTCTTTCTTTTATCATTTTAATATGCGCATACAACATGGCAGCTAGAAAGGATAACGCCAACATTAAATCTTTCACGTCTCACTTTCTTTCTTTTTTTCTTTTTTTCTTTCTTCGTCACTCTGGCTCTATTTATTGACTTCTCTCTCCCCTCTCCCTCAATCTCCCTTTCTCTTTTTCTCATTTTTTTTTTTTTTACTATTTCTTAATCATTTACAGCGATTTTTTTTCTTCTCATTCTCACTTTCCAGCATTTGGGCACCTCGACGAGGTGTAAGGGTTAGCAAGCTTGTCTTGTTAGAACCTATTGCAACTGAGTTCGATTCTCACTGAGTACCCTATAATTTTGACCTTGTGCCACATCTAAGCGACGCTTAGAAAATCAACTCATTTCTGCCTTTCTTATTTTCTGTGTGTGTCTTTTTCCTTCCTTTTCTCAGTTTTTCATCTCATTTTTATCACAATTAATGCACCATGACAGCCTTCAAGACCAACGCCAGACTTAAATATTTCAAAATCCGTCTCCTTCCTTTGTTTCTTCTTTAATTCCGTTACTCCCAGCTTCTTTCTAACTCATTTCTTCTGTATTCCTCTCTCTCCTCCTCTCTTTATCCCCGCCTCCCTCTCATTCTCCATCTTCTTCTTCGTCTTCATCCCTGACGTCGTATTATCACTATTTTTCTATTTCATGGCCGCTCCTTTTTGTTTTTCTTGTTGCCTCTTTATATCTGACACCGTTTAATAACCAACTCAGAAGCATTTTGTTTGTAGCTTTATTTAAAGTTATTTTTCTTATATTTCATGTTAGAATTTATTCAGTTTTTAAATATTAAAGTTATTTTACAAGCGATGTGAAGATCATTAAATTACAAGCGAACTTTTAGAAGATTATAACGAAAAGAGAAAAAGATCGTCTGCAAATACCAATTGATTTCAGTTGGATGCAATAAAATATAATAAAAACATTTTCTCTTTTTAAATTAAACGTTGTTATTCTCCTGCAAATGGTGCGGTCGATTAGTTTCATCTTTGTTTTTATCAGATGGGTGCATGGAGTAGTGGTTAGAACGATCGGAGTATGACTACGAGACCCGGATTCGAATCTCAGCAGTTCTGATGTCATCGATCCAGGGAAGAGAACCAGAGTGCCTGGAAGCCATATTACAGGTTAACAAAAGCTTTGTAAATTGTATATATATATACACACTAGCCTAAAAATACCTGCTTGGTCGAAAACTGGGTAGCAAGTAAGTGGTGTGTTTTCTCTCTCTCTCTCTCTCTCTCTCTATATATATATATATATATATATATATTAAGTAATTCATCGAGTTTTATTCGACCTCAACAGAGTGCAGAAAGCACTGGATGGTCGTTTCGTCCTATATTTGGGACTCATCAGCAGTGCGCATCCACTATCAGGAATTGAAACCCAGACAGTTAGGTTATTAAGCAAAAGTCGTACCAACTGTACCACGGGCCCCGGTGACGAAGAGGTAACGAATTAAACTAGATGACGCGCCGCTCGTTCACATATTCTGTGGTGGAACTCATCCAAGTTCCTTTACTCATAGGATGGTGCCTCCAAGAGCCACGACTACTCTCACCAAGCCGCTCACCCCAGAGCAATATAAGCTGGTTCAAGCAACGATATAACAGGAATAGTAAGAGGATTTGAAATAATTAAGTAATTATTTTTTTATTCGAGTTTTTATTCGACCTCAACAGAGTGCAGAAAGCACTGGACGGCCGTTTTGTCCTATATTTGGGACTCATCAGCAGTGCGCATCCACTATCAGGAATTGAAACCCAGACAGTTAGGTTATTAAGCAAAAGTCGTACCAACTGTACCACGGGCCCCGGTGACGAAGAGGTAACGAATTAAACTAGATGACGCGCCGCTCGTTCACATATTCTGTGGTGGAACTCATCCAAGTTCCTTTACTCATAGGATGGTGCCTCCAAGAGCCACGACTACTCTCACCAAGCCGCTCACCCCAGAGCAATATAAGCTGGTTCAAGCAACGATATAACAGGAATAGTAAGAGGATTTGAAATAATTAAGTAATTATTTTTTTATTCGAGTTTTTATTCGACCTCAACAGAGTGCAGAAAGCACTGGACGGCCGTTTTGTCCTATATTTGGTACTCATCAGCAGTGCGCATCTACTACCAGGAATTGAAACCCATACAGTTAAGTTATTAAGCAAACGTCATACCAACTGTACCACGTATATATATATATATATATATATATATTTTTTTTTTTTTTTTTCACAACTCGATGATATAATTATTGCAAAATAAAATAATAAAGTAATGTTAAAGAGCAAACACGCAGCAAGAGGTTTCATAATTGGTAATAAAGTTTAAGAACTGGTAGTACAAAGAATAAACTGTGCCGACGCTGCCTCGCTGTTGTCTCTCATGAACTGAGCCGATACCACCTTGCTAATCATTATAATCATTCTAATCTCTCTCCATGAGCGTGACAGGATATATATATATATATATATATATATATATATATATATATATTATATATATATATATATATATATATATATTATTATTATTATTATTAGCCGTTATATATATATATATATATATATATATATATACGGCTTTTATTATAATAGAGAGCATATATATGTGTGTGTGTCTGTGTGTCTGTGTGTGTGCGTGTTTATATTCGAATACATGATATTTTGGTTGTATCGATGTTGGATATCCTTATTCTGATATGCGTGATTGAAAGGCAAACCAACAAAGCCACATCTGGCTTTTCGTGACGAGGAAAATTTAATTTTAACACTGTCTCAGGTCTTGAAATATCAAACGTGCTTCTCTGTGGATAAATATCATTAACTTTTTCCTTTTATTTCTTTTCATGTAAAAAAAAACAGTTTCTTTTGCAAATTAGCTTTTCGTTAATTTTTTATCAATTAATTTCTACATAAAAATCGATTTTTAATCAAATAACTCTACACTTACTTTCGTTGCTACTTGTATTGTTTGCATTAATTTCATTCAAATTCGGTGCTTTTTCACACAACGAAATTTGAAGTTCTTATTAAAGACTAAAAGAAGTAAGACAAAATTCCTGGTTTAGTCCGAAGTATTTATTTTTGGCTACAATTCATTTTTAAATTGTTAGTCATGACAACATTTGCATTATTCGTAATTGGTGACGACAAGATTGGTAGTAATCATTATTGGTGAGACAAGAATAGCATTATTCATTGTTGGTGACAAGATTTGCATTAATCTTTAATGGTGATGCAAGAAATTGGTCAATGACTGTTTCTACAACTTTACAATTACCATTATCATGAGTCCGAAATATTTATTTATTGGCTACAATTCAAATTTGCATTATTTGTTATTGATGACAATAGTTTCATTATTTTTAATTTGTGACCACATAATTTGCATTATTTGTTATTGATGACAAGATTTTCATTGTTTTTAATTGGTGACCACATAATTTGCATTATTTGTTATTGATGATGACACGATTTGCATTTTTCGTAATTGGTGCGACAAGATTTGCATTATTCGCAATTGGTGACAACATTTGCATTATTCGTTTTAGCAACGCATTTATAGATTGTTTGTAATTGATGACAACATGATTTGCATTATTCGTTATTAGAGATGAGAAAATGGGCATGATTTGTAACTGGTGACAACAGGATTTGCATTATTCGTAATTGGTGACGACAAGATTTGCATTATTTGTTTTAACGACGCAGGATTTGCATTATTGTGTAATTGGTGACAAAATGTTTTGCATTATTCGATGTTGGTGACGGCAACATTCGCATTATTCGTAACTGAAGATAACAAGATTTGCATTAGTCGTAATTGGTGACGCTGGGATTTAGTCAATAACTGTTTGGTCAATTAATTTTTCCTGAAATTAAACGCTGTTTTCACAATCATCATTATCATAGTCATAATCATTATCATAATGAGACATGGGAGCAAAGAGAATTTAATGCTCACAGGAAAAATACAAAGTGATGTATGCAGGGTGAAAGGGATTAAACTGCTAAACTAATTTGAGGGAATGGACGGCAATCAATGACAAAGATAGATGCTAACTGTAAGTTAATTATAGTAGAAAAATCTATGAAGTTGTCGAGAGCCATGACCATCCACGTCCTAAAAGCTCATGCTACATAAAAATAGAAAAAAGCTGTCGATCTTCACAAGTGCTTTCAATATAGTCTGAATTTAATTAACTGAAATTAATTCTGATATATAGTGTTGTGGGAAGTCACCCACTTAATAATGGACTCTTTTTTGCCTATATTAACCGACAGAGACACTAGTTTCCAGTACGACTTCAGTTCAGCTCAGCCTAGTCACTTGTTGACGTAATATATATATATATGTTCTTGACCTACCACCGTGTTGACTCATTATTTTATGGTCCCCATGCAGGGTTCATATCACACCGAGTACTGATTCATGTACTGGTCTCACAGACGATCATAGTTACTTATTAAACCTAACTGAATTTGTAAATTGAAACTCGTTACCCTAGCGAATAGGGCAGGGAGTTAAGCTTCTTAACCTTCGCAGGACGATAGGTACGTTTCTTTGCTAGAATAATATGTTAGATCCTCATCGGATGTCCTAAAATTTAAATTTAATTAAGGTAAGAATTCTTTTGTGTATCTAGTTAATGTGAGTGAATGTGTTTGTCCCGGCCTGTTCCCGGCTCCACTGCTTTTGTTATGATCCAGTTCGAGATCCCCATTGTCCATTGTTATTTTGTCCCGTTTTTCATTCTCGGCTGGGTCAGCCTTATATATTCTCCTGTCCAATTTATTTTGTACCCGGCATCTCCATTCCCCTAAGAAAGAGAGCTTCTTGATTCTGTCCTTTTAAGGCAGAATACAGCGGCCTCTTTAATTATGAGGGTGTGTTTGGGTCTTACTAACACGATGTATATATATTCATTTGAAATTGTTTTGTTTTGGGATTTTTTGTTTCTTCATAACCCCTTCCCATCATGTCATTTCATGAAAAATTTTTAAAGTTATTTTTGTAATTTATTGTACAAACCACAAATTTTTATGTACATTTGGGGCGTTTTGTAGGTCCTCGGTATGTTTTTGCGGTATTTTGGTGCACGACAAGTATGAGTGTTGATGGACAAATTTTTATGGTGAATGAGAATCATTGTAACGTATGTATGGGTCGCGAATCTGATTAGCTAGATATAGGATAGAGTATCTGTAGACCAACCCGAGTTTTGTTCCCCCTCCCCATTTTTCGGCCTTGTGCCATAATTTTGTAAGTTTGTAAGTTTACAAAATAAATACACATAATTCGACCCCCCTCGACGAGTAGTTATCAGCTATATTTTGATTTAAAACTTTCAATGTGTGATTTCTCAATTTAACTATCCAACACAGCTGTGCTATTAAAAAGATCATGCTGAAAAATAAATATTGATTGTATAAAATTATTTTTTTTATAATAAAGCAACAAATTTTTTTATCTACCTACTTACATTATATATATATATATATATAAGTAATGATTATTAATGGAAGTACATTCCACAGTTAGATTTTTATTTTAAAAAGTGATCAATCCAAACGTAGAGCATAAATATAGCATAATTATTATTATTATGTTATTTTGCATCACAATTCGATTTCTGCTATGGTCGCATTACCTACCAAGTCTGTGAAAAGAACTACGGCAGGTTGTGGCGTGTTGTTATGGCTCCATTTCCTAGCGTTACAAAGACAAAGTTATCCTTAGTGTGTGGGCTGTACTTAACAAGACATTTTTGTATATCTCTTAAACTGGGGTTTCAGAGATTCTTTAAATGTGTTGTTTTGTTACATTTTTTATCATTCCAAGTGACGATTTTTACATTCATTTGAGGCAAGTACAGAACATCCTGAGATCAGATGGTCTATTGTTTCTTGGTATTTATCACAGAACCTGCATTTTGTATCCACATTCTTATGTATGATATTTGCTTGAAAGTTCCTCGTAAAAAAACTTTGGTCTTGCGCTGCAAGAATAAAGCTTTCAGTTTCAGACTTTAATCATGATGCTCGTATACATCGATGAGTATTAACTTTATCAACGTTGAGTTAATACACGTTCAGGATATTGGCCATGCAGAGATTTGTCTTGCCCGCCTTAGCCTTGGCTTTCTTTTTATATTTTTTGCCAAAATAGTTGGTTCTTGGCTTCTGTTTTGGTTTTCTACAGAATCTAGTATATGTAAATCTTGTTTGTATTTATTGCATTCTTTCATTATTGAATGTTTTTCTTTCTGTTTTCATGTTGTTTAACTAATTGTTATCATCGAGTTTTTTGTTGTTTTCATGTATGCTAGTAAGCCAATTATTGTCTTGTATGACACTTCTAGCTAAATAAAACCTCTTTCACCTTCTTTACAGGGAATGTATAGACGGTCTACATCAGCCTTTGGATGATGCATCTTATGCTTAGAAAGAAACTTCCTTGTATTAGAATTTACCTGAATCTAGTTGAAGATGTTGAAACTATATTAGACCACTAGGATGGCAAGTTTATTAATGGCACAATTCTGTTCTTAGAATTCAATTCAGTTTTTAATATCAGTCGTACCCTTCTATAGTATTCTTTACGCACTATTTCTTTCACTTTCTTACGGTGAATTCTTTCATTCTCATTTACCCCTAGGTACTTATCAGCGTCTTACTCTTAATCTTTTATTGTTATAGAAGGATCTAAGCTAATAGAGCATGTTTGTTGTAGCGATACTCGTAAAACTGTAGCTTTAGCACATTTATTCAAATTGCATTTCATTCCAATGTCTTCACTGAAGCATCTTACAATTTACAGAAGACCTTTAAGCTCATTGTCATTCTTAGCATACAACTTTAAGTCATCCATGTAAAATAGATGGCTTATTTGGTCTGTGCTATTTTATAACAACATTCTGTCTTGTTAAGTTGAATGGTTAATACTATTAATGGTATGCAAAATAGTAAGAGAGACAAAGAGTCACCTTGAAATATACCTCTTTTGATGTTTATTTCACCTGACTTATAGGTTTCATTTATATGATTGAGGTAAAGTTTTGTTTTCCATATCGACATACATTGTTTGATAAAATTAATGATAACGGGTGATACCTTGTACATATTTAATAACTTTAAAATCTAGTAATGTGGTACACTATCGAATGCCTTACAATAATCTATCCAGGCAGTACTAAGATTTTTTCTTTGCATTCAAGCAGTTTTCCAAGATCATCCTATTAATTAGTAATTGGTCTTTACATCCGTAACAGCGACATTTTGGTTCAAGCGGTAGTATGTCATTTCTTTACAAGAAGAAATATGTCTGTTTTGTTAAAATAGATGTTAATGGTTTGCATGTTGTGAGAAGGCAAGTGATTGGTCTGTAGTTTTTCGGAATATTTGTGTCATTATTCTTGGGTAGAATTTTAGTGGGATTGTTAATCATTTCTTGAAGTTCTTTGGTTAGTTTTTGTGTGCTGCATCTAAATAATATAGTCAAAAGTTAGGAATTATTATTATTGCATACTGCAACTCAATAGAAATAAAGTTTCGGTGTTAAAAAACCATCATCAGGCTGTAAAATGTGGTTAATTTATTTGGTAATATATATAGATAAGGAGATTTTCAAAAAAATAAAATAAGAATAAAATACTACTGTCTATAAGTCGTATACAGTGAAAATTGTAATAACACCCCACTTGATTCATCTCATTGGATGAACTCTTTATTCTTATGTTTTTATTTTTGAAAGTCTGCTTATCTATATATATTACCAAATAAATTAACCACATTTTATTATATATATATATATATATATATATATATATTAGTCGATTTAACCCTAAGCCAGGCGATAAAACCAATAAGAATAAGGGATCACTGACTGTTAAAGAACATGAAAAAAACACTGTTAAGAAGAGAGAACAATAAAAGAATAAGAATGAAGAAGATAAAATATAACGATTGACCTTGGATTTAAATATTTGAGGATCAAAGATGATGGGGAAGCCAGAAACTGGAAGATAGTTCTATAAGCAGTAAGTGCGAGAGTAGTAACTGTTAGCATAGGAATTACGGTTACATCTAGCAATTTCAAATGTAAAATGATGAGACCTTTCCATCTTCTATTACTATGCTTAAATTCATAAAGTGGCTCGGTACCATGGAAGAAAGTTTATCACAACAATTACCATGAAATATTTACAGAAAAGGCACAAGGAAACAACGTTGCTGTGGTGTCAAAGTAACTGAAACCAAGATGGCAGGTCAGATACAATGACATTGCCGATTTTTCTTTGGATTTTATCGAGGATCTCTAAATCTGTAACAGAAGCACCAAACTAAATTTTGGCAGCAATAATGAAATAAAGGACGAATGGTAGACTTATAAATATGTAATACCTTTCCAATATAATACATTACGTTCGTTCTTTATTTTGACATCGAGCTTTTTAACAACAATGACTTCTAAGCAATGGAGTCACGGTAAAATAGGAATTACAAAAATGCAGTCAGTGAGAAAAAGGAATGAAAAAAGTAATGAGATGGTGTTTTATTTCCAAACCGTACGTACGAAACATGGAATTTCAAACTATAAAGACGTAGCATGTTTTTTCCACACAATAAAAATGCAACATGCATTTTCCACGCTAGAATAACTCAGTATGGCATTTTTACGCTAAAAAGACGCTCTATGAAATTTCAACATTACAAAGACTAACTTTAGAAAAACTGTTCTATAAAGGTACACTGTTAAATTTTTATACTCACTACGAATACTATGAAATTTATTCATTTCAACCAGTTCGACTTGATACATTTACTCACGTACAGGTATATTATCTGGAAAAAATTGTTTTTATTCTGAAATAACTGTTAGTAAAATAATTGATTTTTCTTACAATTAAAATTTCTGTGTTTGATGATTTAATGCTCATCAGGTTAAGTGGCTTAAGAATTCTAATTTTACTGCTGTTGCTAGTATTTACACTTTCAAACTTTTCGTCTCTTAATCAAATTCGAGACCCCTCTTAGATTGATATTCTTAATCTTATTCAAGACCCCTCTGGGATTGATATTCTTAATCTTATTCGAGACCCCTCTTGGATTGATATTCTTAATCTTATTCGAGACACCTCTTAGATTGATATTCTTAATCTTATTCGAGACCCCTCTTAGAATGATATTCTTAATCTTATTCGAGACCCTTCTTAGATTGATATTCTTAATCTTATTCGAGACCCCTCTTAGATTAATATTCTTAATCTTATTCGAGACCCCTCTTGGATTGATATTTTTAATCTTATTCGAAACCCCTCTGGGATTGATATTCTTAATCTTATTCAAGACCCCTCTTAGATTGATATTCTTAATATTATTCGAGACCCCTCTTGGATTGATATTCTTAATCTTATTCGAGACCCCTCTTGGATTGATATTCTTAATCTTATTCGAGACCCCTCTTGGATTGATATTCTTAATCTTATTCGAGACCCTTCTTAGATTGATATTCTTAATCTTATTCGAGACCCCTCTTGGATTGATATTCTTAATCTTATTCAGAACCTCTTGGATTGATATTTTTAATCTTATTCGAGACCCTCTTGGATTGATATTCTTAATCTTATTCGAGACCCCTCTTGGATTGATATTCTTAATCTTGACCTGAGACCCCTCTTGGATTAATATTTTTAATCTTATTCGAGATCCCTCTTAGATTGATATTCTTAATCTTAATTTTCGAGACCCCTGGATTGATATTCTTAATCTTCTATTCGAGACCCCTCTTGGATTGATATTCTTAATCTTGTTCGAGACCCTACTTGGTTCGTCTTCTGGCTCTCGGTGAGATCCCTCTTGAATTGATATTCTTAATCTTCTTCAAGTTACCTCTTGAATTGATATTCTTAATCTTATTCGAGACTTTACTTGGATTGATATTCTTAATCTTATTCGAGACCCCTCTTGGATTGATATTCTTAATCTTATTCGAGACCTCTCTTGGATTGATATTTTTAATCTTCAAGATCCCTCTTAGATTGATATTCTTAATCTTATTCGAGATCCCACTTAGATTGATATTCTTAATCTTATTCGAGACCCTCCTTGGATTGATAATATTCTTAATCTTATTCGAGACCCCTCTTGGATTGATATTCTCAATCTTATTCAAGATCCCTCTTAGATTGATATTCTTAATCTTATGCGAGACCCTTCTTAGATTGATATTCTTTATCTTATTCGAGACCCCTCTTGGATTGATAATACTTAATCTTATCGAGACCCCTCTTGGATTGATATTCTTCAAAATCACCATTCGATTCTTGGATTGATGTTCTTAATCTTATTTCAGATCCCACTTAGATTGATATTCTTTAATCTTATTCGAAACCCCTCTTAGATTGATATTCTTAATCTTATTCGAGACCCTTCTTAGATTGATATTCTTAATCTTATTCGAGGCCCCTCTTGGATTGATATTCTTAATCTTATTCGAGACCCCTCTTGGATTGATATTCTTAATCTTATTCGAGACCCCTCTTGGATTGATATTCTTAATCTCATTCGAGATCCCTCTTGGATTGATATTCTTAATCTTATTCAGACCCCTCTTGAATTGATATTCTTAATCTTATTCAGCAGACCCTTGGATTTATTCTTAATCTTATTCGGATTCCCTCTTGGTTGATATTCTTAATCTTATTCGAGACCTCTCTTGGATTGATATTTTTAATCTTATTCGAATCCTCTTAGATTGATATTCTTAGTATTCGAGATCCACTTGGGGTGGTATTCTTAATCTTATTCGAGACCCTCTTGGATTGATATTCTTAATCTTATTCGAGACCCCTCTTGGATTGATATTCTTAATCTTATTCAAGATCCCTCTTGAATTGATATTGTAGCTCTTGTCTGAGACCCTTCTTAGATTGATATTCTTTATCTTGTTCACTAGACCCCTCTTGGATTGATATATGATATCTTATCGGGCCCCTCTTGGATTGATATTCTTAATCTTATTCCGGAGACTGACCCCCTCTTGGATTGATATTCTTAATCTTATTCGAGATCCCACTTAGATTGATATTCTTAATCTTATTCGAAACCCCTCTTAGATTGATATTCTTAATCTTATTCGAGACCCTTCTTAGATTGATATTCTTAATCTTATTCGAGACCCCTCTTGGATTGATATTCTTAATCTTATTCGAGTCCTCTCTTGGATTGATATTCTTAATCTTATTCAGAACCCTACTTGGATTGATATTCTTAATCTTATTCGAGACCCCTCTTGGATTGATATTCTTAATCTGTTCGAGGATCCCTCTTGGATTGATATTTTTAATCTCATTCGAGATCCCTCTTAGATTGATATTCTTAATCTTATTCGAGACCCCTCTTGGATTGATATTCTTAATCTTATTCGAGACCCCTCTTGGATTGATATTCTTAATCTTATTCGAGACCCCTCTTGGATTGATATTCTTAATCTTATTCGAGACTCTTCTTAGATTGATATTCTTAATCTTATTCGAGACCCCTCTTGGATTGATATTCTTAATCTTATTCGAGACCCCTCTTGGATTGATATTCTTAATCTTATTCGAGACCTCTCTTGGATTGATATTCTTAATCTTATTCGAGACCCCTCTTGGATTGATATTCTTAATCTTATTCGAGACCCCTCTTGGATTGATATTCTTAATCTTATTCGAGACCCCTCTTGGATTGATATTCTTAATCTTATTCGAGATCCCTCTTGGATTGATATTCTTAATCTTATTCGAGACCCCTCTTGGATTGATATTCTTAATCTTATTCGAGACCCCTCTTGGATTGATATTCTAAATCTTATTCGAGACCCCTCTTGGATTGATATTCTTAATCTTATTCGAGACCCCTCTTGGATTGATATTCTTAATCTTATTCGAGTCCCCTCTTGGATTGATATTCTTAATCTTATTCGAGACCCCTCTTGGATTGATATTCTTAATCTTATTCGAGACCCCTCTTGGACTGATATTCTTTATCTTATTCGAGACCCCTCTTGGACTGATATTCTTTATCTTATTCGAGACCCCTCTTGGATTGATATTCTTAATCTTATTTGAGACCCCTCTTAGACTGATATTCTTAAGCTTCCTATTAAGAATTGTGACGCAGAGCTTTCTTATTGAGTTAAATCCGGCATTGATACTTTTTAACTTCTCGAAAATATCAGGTGAAACCACAATCCTCTTGATTCTCACCGAACTTTTTGGTCACTATATCCCCCAGAAAGAGCAGCTTTTTCTAGGTGTATTCGTATAATAGTTTTCATCACAACTGACGCCTTTTTGTGTCTGCTCACAATAAATGTAAACGTTTCGACAAAGAGGTTAGATTTTTGTTTGCTTACAGTAATGAGGCGCCCTATAGTCTATAAAAACTCTAGTTCTCGAAACTACAGATGGTTCTGTAATAGTTTGTTAAGTAAAAGTAATTCTTCTATTCCTCCTCTCGCCATTAAATTTGCGATGCTAACATCTTCAGATTTTATAGCAGAATGCTTTGCTCATAAACTCTCTTCAAATTCTACTGTTGACTAATTTGGAGTACCTTTGCCTAACTTAGAACTGAATCTCTATTGAGTGATATTTATATAACTCCATGCATAGCTTCTGCTATTATCTGTAAACTAGATCTCCAAAAAGTATGTAGACATGATGGTATTCCTGCAATATTTCTTAAGAAATCTACTCCTGAATTGGTTCCTGTTCTCTGCAAACTCTACAAGAAATTCCTTGCTGATTCTTGTTTTCCTGTTTGTCAAAAATCCTCTTCTGTAGTTCCAGTCTTTAAGAACTCGGGTGAACCATCTGAGCTTTTTAACTGTTGGCCTATTATTATCCTGGCGCTTTTGGGTAAAGTACTAGAGGCCCTAGTACTTTAGTACTATGATGTGCGTTGTGGTGCATTGGATATCGGCTCGGAACGAGAAATCGGGTAGCCGAGTTCGAATTCCACCTGAATTCATTGCATTCACTTCCATGCAAATACCCTTGGGAAAGGTATTAATCCGTCTATTCCTTCCTGTTATGGGTTTAAATAACAGGACAGATTGGTCGGCAACCAGTCTACCGCAATGGCAACCTACTGCGGGATAATCTTTTGCCCAGTCAGTCAAGACATGACCGCCCAAGGGTGTATCACGTATGGCACTTAACTGACTGACTAGAGGCCCTAACTTCTGGATATTGGGTAAGGCATCTCAACTTGATGGATCTTCTTTCATATAAGCAGTATATATATTTCACCTCACTAGATCGACTGCCGATATATCAAGGATTATTAGTGAAAGGGTTTCAGATAAGAATGGTTTGGAGGCTTAGAGGGCATTTGACAGGATTTGACATAGTTCTTCCCAATTTGAAAGGTTATGGTATTTCTAAAAGGATTTTTGAACTAATTCTTTCTTATCAAATCTCGGCAGAAATGATCACTCTTCTAGCTCTTTTTGCATTATTTATCTAACTTAACTGGCTGATGATTCGAATAGCCATCTGGGTCGGAAAAAAGACTGTTCCACAGGCTTGGAAATATCGGTAAACTGCGATAGAGACCCTGAATCACGCCTTCTTTCGCTACAGTCCCGTTGTGCAGGTTTATTGAAGATTTTGTTTCGTATACTGCGCGGAAAGTTTTTCGTCTTTGAGGTCAGTTATGTCTGTAGCAATCATCGTTGGCGAAAGTTGAATAGCGTTCTTTTCCTTGCTAGGTATCATGAGAGTAGTGACATAGACGACACGTCAGAGAGAATTCTATGGGGACAAGAAATTCACCTCTTCCCAATTAATCTTGTTTTTTAGGCATCAGCTTCGGATTAGGACGGAAAGGCGGCCGCTCCTCCCATCCTTGCAAAAAGTGGGTGAGTCTTGCGCGTATCTATCGAGTAAGAGGGTCCGATTTAGAAAGGCACTTAGATGACGGTTAGGCATTAGGATATTGATTGAACATTGGCTACCCAGTTCAAAATTAGATTATTTTAGGGTTGTTTTCTATTTTTAGCTTCTGCTTTCAAAGTTTACTCAGCTAGGGAATGTAAGCTCATTGGCCTTTTTTTTTTAAATTATTTCTGCCCCATTTTCTTTAGTTTAATTACCCCTCTCCTGTTAGGTGTCCAGAGATGTCAGTTCTCCGGTGGATGTGGGACACGTTTCGTATTCCCAGTGCTATTTTTGTAACTATTGTTGCATTCAAATGTGTGTCTATTTGGATGAGTGTTAGGAAGAATAAGTATTTTGATTATTTAAGATCCGCATTAATTTCGTCCAATTAGGTTTCTTCCAAAATTAAGGATTATGGGAGAGGGGTTGTTACTAACATTATTTACTTTCTTGTAAATAGCATATTACATATTATAAATACACATTGGGGTTTAGATTTTTAAATTCTTGTTTTGTTCCCGTCCACATACAAAAATAATTGTACATCTGGGAATTAATTAGGACTTCTTAGAGATTATAAGCTACTACGGTGAGCATATTAAAAATAGTATGTATAAATGTGTTGTTTTAGTAGAAAAACTATTGTGGTAGGTTTGGGTCAATGATTGTGGCTAGCTAAGTTTAATTATAAGATAGAAGAAAAACATTCTGTTCCCCATTCTCTTTGTGCCACATTTTTGAATTCTTATACAGAAGAAATATTATTCTTCAGGGTTCTATCGTTGAATCTACAGTCAGTAAGTTAAGTACTATACGTGATACACGCTTTGGGCGATCATGTTTCGAAAGAGACATGACTCGACAGAAGATTATCCCACAGTAGGTTGTCATTGCTTTCTGCAGCAGACTGGTTGCCGACCAATGCTATAGAACCCAATATGTCCTATTATTTAACACATAACTGGAAGGAAGAGACGGATTAATACCTTTCCCAAGGGGATTTGTGCGCAAGTGAATGCAAGGAGTTCAACTGGAATTCGAACTCGGCACACCGATTTGTCGTCCCGAGTCGATATCCACTGCATATTCTCGTTAAATCTACGTTGTTCCTAATTTTTATAAACGACTCCTGCCTTAATAGTAAGTCTTATCAGTTCGATAATGTCAAAGAGGCAGCTAAAATATTTTATTAACTGGGACAAGGAGGGGCTTGTTATTTTTAGCAGAAACAAAACAAAACAAAACTGCTGTCTATTAAACGCCTGAGAGAACTAGTTTTACTTTCCATCAGCATGGCTGATGCTAATCTCCAGGAGTGTAATTCATGGCGCCTTCTCAGACTAATATCTTCCGCTGACATGATGTGGAAAATTATACTGAATCAATTTCTAGGTCTGCTGTTAGGAATGTTGGTCCAATGGGTAGTGTACGCCCAAATTTATCTTATACATTCCTAAGTTTGCCATTCATATTTGCTTTGAATATTTTTTCCCATCTGGCATGTTCCTCGTGATATATATTTGGGGGATTTTTTATAAACTCTAACAAATAATCTGCAACGTTATTAGTCCTGACCTGGCATCTTGGAATCAAATCACTTTCCCATCGTCAAAACGTAGCTTCCCTGTGCCTTTTCTATAAATAATTTCATGGTAATTGTTCTAAACTTTCCTATATGGCACATAAATTTTATGAATTTAAGAGTAGTACTTGATTGGCTCCAAGATCTCATTATTTTACAGTTGGAATGGCTAGATGTAACCGCAAGTTCTATGCAAAGAATTTCTTCGATCGCACGTTTTGCTTGGTGATCTCGCTTTCGACTTCTAGCTTTCCAGCCAACTTTGATCTTCAAAAATTTAAATGTAATGTTTTTCATTATTCTTCTTCTTTTATTATCCTCTCTCTTTAATAGTAGCTTCCTTCATATTCTCTCTCACTAACCGCTTGCTTCTTATTAGCTTTATTGCCTTGCATAGTGGTGAGCTGATTAGAAAAAATAAAAAAAATATGTTTCAACTTTAAGTGACCGCTAAAGAGTTGATAAACTGTAACAAAAAACATATAAATATCAATCAGTTCTTTATTTCTAAGAGCCACTCGGGCATTTCTACCCTTTATTACAGAAATACACCGTGGAATTTCCTCGCTTCGAAAAGTTATGTGTTGTACATGTCAGAATAATTTAATTACACGTTATACAAAAAATGTAATTAAGAGAATTTAAAAACAAAAGACTCTCAAAAAATGTCAATTGATGAACACGTTTAATGCGCACATTCATTCCCAACTTTTGCCTGTGTACTCACATAAGAAATTCACAACGTACGTACATGTAAAGAAAAATCTAAATATTAGATTTTGCATTCAAATTACAATCGTTTTTTTTTTCTTTTTTGCTACATGTTTTTGTGGAGCCTTTAATCCATACCTGACGTCACAGTTTGCTCACGACAGCGATGCCATCAACGTTACCAGTAACATTAACAATGAACGTATCATCTTAAATATAAGCGGTGAATGCGCCGACAATAGCTGTTGAATCATTAAGAACAGTACCAATATTATAATTACGATAAGTAGTAGTTATAGTAACATCAATAGTTGCACTACTTCTGCTTATTCTCTGAATCTTTCCAATGATAATGATGTAAAAAGGATGAGAAAAAGAGAAGAAAAACCAAATGCAACGAACGAGGGAAGGTAGAGAATAATAATAATAATAATAATAATAATAATAATAATAATAATAATGGGCAAACACTATGAAAAATGGGTAAACAAAAACTGGTGTGAACATCACCCAGCACCGGTTACGCAAATAGATGTCACTATCCTATGCGATTACAACATCTACATAGACAGGAAAATTGAAGCAAATACACCTGACATTATTGTTAAACCCAGAAAGGAAAAACTTACCTATTTATTGATATGGCTTGTCCAGCAGATTGTAACATAGCAACCAAGGAATTCGAAAAACTTTCAAAATATAAAGACCTGAAAATTGAAATAGAAAAAAATGTGGAAATTGAAAACAAGAATAGTACCAGTAATAGTAGGTACACTTGGAATGATAAAAAATGGAACAAAACAACACATTGAAAGAATCCCTGGAAACCCCAGCTTAAGAGATAAAAAATTGTTTTGTTAAGTATAGCCCACACACTAAGGAGAACTTTGTCTATGTATGCTAGGGATGTTAGGGAAGATAGAAAAACATGAAATGGAGCCATAACAACACGCCACAAACTGCCTTAGACCTTCCGCAGACCAGAGCAGAAATAAAATTATGATGAAAAAAGACATTGTAATAATAATAATAATAATAATAATAATAATAATAATAATTTTTACCCCAGAGAATTTCACGGTTCTCCTATTTGACTCTAAAATATTCAGTTTTGCCGCAATTAAATATCTGTAGAAATTCCTATATTGCATCATTAAATATTTGAGCTTACCAACTTTAACAACAAAATATTGCAATCATAAATATGAATGCTGGTCATTATTTTAAGAAGAAAGCGTGTAGAAATTAAAAGATTTGAAATTGACAACGTTTTTCCATTTCACCGAAACAGACGTTAAACGTTACTATCTTCCCTTCTTTTTTCTCTCCTCCTTTCTTTCTTGCCAAATTCACGTTACGAACATTTCTCTTAATAATTTCTTTTAGAAATAATTCCCTTTTTTCATTTTCTCTAGCGTATTTGATATGCTTTTTGTCTTCTCACACTATCAAAATGAAATATTTCATTATTCATTAGATATTAGCAGAAAGTAACCGTCGTTCATATTAATGAAAGGATAGACAAGCACAAGAAGAAGAAGAAGAAGAAGAAGAAGAAGAAGAAGAAGAAGAACCTCAAAGCTACAAAAACATTTATGAGGAACAGCGTTTGTCATTCCCAAAACCATCAACATCTTAATGAAACGTCTCAAATATGCCTAGATAACTCCTTAACAGTGCCCCTTTTAATCGTAGATATTGGTCATGTTGTGATCGGGACACTGGGTACCAAAACTCATGTGAGTAAAATTCCTGGAGACATCATCAACTCAGAGCTACTTTGTGTGGAAATTCACATATCATCCGCGAAGCATTCTCCCCCTAAGCGAAACGTAATGCTATTTTTACTCATAGATCCCTGACGGAACTTGATAATTAGGCACTTATAATTAATCTCTGGCAAGATGATTCCACAAATAATTAGAAGAACATACTGAAATACCAAACAACGGAAAGATGTGTGCATTTAAAATCCGGATGAGGTGATTCAAGAAAAAAAAAATCCATTTACAAAAGAAGAGATAAAAAGAATTCAGTCAGTCAGTTAAGTGCTATACGTGATACACGCTTTAGGCGATCATGTCTCAAAAGAGACATGACTGACTGGGCAGAAGATTATCCCACAATAGGTTGCTATTGCTTTCCGCTTTAGAACCCAATCTGTTTTATTATTTAACCCATAACTGGAAGGAAGAGACTCAAAAAATGTCGACACGTCAGAGAACTTTCCCAAGGGTATTTGTGCGTAAGTGAATGCAAGGAATTCAACTGGAATTCGAACTCGGCGCCCCTATTTTTCGTTCCGGGTCGATATCCACTGCACCATAACGCACATCCAGATTTCAAAAACGATTTCGAAAATTTGCTCACCTTTGACCACCATAGAGAAACTTTCCTGTCTACCATCAACATGGCTGATTCTAGTCACCTGGAGAGTCACACACCTAACTTTTGCAACCGACCTGAAATGGAACGACTACTTAAAATCTATAGTTACATCTACCGCTAGGAAGGTTGGGTCATTGTGCCAAGCCAGAAAGTTTTTTCTCGACAGTATCTATCATGCACATTTTTTTTTAATCATATCACCCCAAGCAAGGCGGTGACGCCACTGATGCGCATGGGGCTACTTAAGAATAAAATGACTGGAAAAGAGAAAGCCGAGAACCACATCCTAAACAGGAAACAAGGGATGAGCCTCTTCAGCTGTTCAAAAAACGTGGGTGGAGTGTGAACCGGGCGATAGTTAAGTCTATCTACTCCAATTGAGAACAAAAAAAAAAGGAGAAAAGAAAAAAAAAACGTGAAAGAAGATTGGAAAAAAAAAGGAAGCCGGGAACCACATCCTAAACAGGAAACAAGGGATGAGCCTCTTCACCTGTTCAAAAGACATGGGTGGAGTGTGAACTGGGCGATAGTTAAGTCTATCTACTCCAATTGAGAACAAAAAAAAAGGAGAAAAAAAAACGTGAAAGAAGATTGGAAAAAAAAAAAAAGAAAAGAAGCCGGGAACCACATCCTAAACAGGAAACAAGGGATGAGCCTCTTCACCTGTTCAAAAGACATGGGTGGAGTGTGAACCGGGCGATAGTTAAGTCTATCTACTCCAATTTATGAATCAAACATTCGTCTGTGTATTAAATACTGTTGCAATAACTGGTAAGGTGCACCTGCTATTCATTCTCGACAAAACCTAAAGAAGGATCTGCAATGTGATAAATCCTGGCTTAGCATCTCGACTTCAGTCACATTCTCACCGACATGAAGTGGCTTTCATCTGTCATTTCTACAAATATTTTCTTGGCAACTGCTATGACAAGCATTTTTCCTGGTGCTCCAACGACATAAATTTAAGCGTGCTACTAGATTGACATCTAAGTTCTACCTTTTACCGCTTAAATTGGTAAATGCAACCATCACTTCTACTCCAATAGTTTCTTTTCTCGCACTTTCCGCCCGTGGAACTCCCGTTTACTACATTCCCTGATAGCTATAATCTCCAAAAATTTAAATGCAACGTCAATTGCCATCTTTTATACTTTTTTGCATCCCGTTCCTCTTTTATCTTTTCCATACTCTTCTCTCACTGTAACCCCCTGTACATTAATGGCGGCTCCGCCTTGCTTAAGGTGAAATGATTAAAAAAAAACATACCGAAATTTTCTGGAATACTGATAACTCTGGAGTATTAAGGAGGATTGATGACTTAATAATTCATGGCTACAAATAACAAAAAAACTTGTAAAGGATGTTTTGGATTATTGAAAAGATTTACTAATACGTAATCTCCACTGATATGCACCAAGTACCCTTAAATAGAAAATCATGGCTCTCCACAGCTTTCTTTTTGTTCTTAATATCTCTAAACTGCATTGCAATGAGTTTTTTCAGGTAAAGAGTATTGAGTGGCTCACTGTTGGTTTCTATACACTTTTAAATCCAATATTTTTCTACTAGACAGTCACCAAATGCTAGAGATACAAGTTTACACTATGATTTAACCCACAGATGCCGATGAACTACTACTACTGATAAAAAAAATTTGTACAAATAAGGATAATAATAAGCATTATTTTTATAATTATTGTTGCCGTCATTGAGTGTTGATGCCAGTTGCAAATCTGCTTACTATTCCAACGCACTTCTCAATAATCTGTTTACAACAATGCTGCCGTATCGATAATTCCGATTCTTGCTCTAACTACTAGTTCTTTCAGCATTTTGTTCAGGTTTTTAGGGCCGGATAAATCTTTTTTTAAGACGCTAATTTATAGTCTTTAGAGATAGAGATGACGTTAATAATAAATAAATTACGAGAATGTTCAAATAAATCATAATGATGGTAAGAATAATAATATTGATAAAAGTGAAATAATAGTGATTTATCGGGTTCTTCTTCTTCTATGTGCCTTGTCCCTTCAGGACGTAGGCGATCATGACTTTCCACGTTTCCCTATCTCTGGTGGCTCTGAGCACCCCTTCTCCTGTTACACCATGCAACCCTCGTTCCGTCATCCACCTGATTAGGTCCTTCAAATATGTTATTCGTTGCTTTCCCCTGTCTCTTTTTCCCTCTATCTAGCCTGTTATTATCAGGTTCTCCAAGCCCTCCTTCTTCATTGCATGTCCCATGAACTTCAGCTGTCTCTTCCTGATGCTCAGTATTAATTTCCATTTTGTTTACATCATTTCTAAGACCTCATCATTGTTTACATGCTCGATCCATGATATTCGCAGCATCCTTCTGTAGAACCACAATATCAGTTGCTTCAAGTTTTTCCTTCATCCTTGATGATATTGTCCAGCATTCACTGCCATATTGAAGAACCGATATCATATAGCAATCCAGTACTCTCTTCCTTGTTTCTAGCGAAATTGTCCTGTTTCTTAATACCTTACTCAACTTCTGGAATGCTTTCTTCGCCATACCAATTCGCCTTCGGATCTCTGTGTCGCACTTTCCGTCTTCTGTCATAACATTCCCAGGTATTTTAGACAATGATATCTAGGCGCTGGTGTGAATTCGAAGTTGAGGATAGAGTCTAATGTGGGAATGACGAAGACATCAGCATTAGGGGCAGAGAAAAACGTCTGGAGATCTGGGTGCTTCTTCTACTGCCTTTCTTTGTGAACAGGGTGTTGGGGTTATCCATAGGAGGATAGTACCTCAAGTGCAGGTACTGGTCATGTCCCTTTTGCGACAGCTCATCCACTATTGGTTATCAGCTCTCATCAGTGGCTTCCCGAATCTTTTAGCGTGCAACAGCGACTACATCCCGGTTAATGGCTCTAGCAGGATGACAGAACCTGGTGAATTGAGCCGACGAGTCTTGAAAATTGAAATAGTAGCAATTATAGACAAGGTAAAGACTGTAGTAGAAATTTTAATGGCGGTAAGATAATAATGGGTATTCATATTCATGATAATATACTTTCTAGAAAGCAATAAAAAGATGATAAAAATTGTTTTCAGATTATAACATTAAAATGTAATTGCAGTGATAATACCTGTTTATAATATCACCTCAGACTTTTAGAGATTCGCAACGTCACTTTACACTTTGGTAGTAAACAGGATATAAATATAACATTTTTTAATTAAAATATTTCAGTTTTTTAAAGAAAGACTTGGTTTTCTCTCTCGTTTTTTTTCTTGCAGCTTAAAAAATAAATAAGATGAAAAAATTTAGCTATACGACTAAATGTGAACCTAACCTGTTGATTTATTGGTGTAGCCAAACCGCTGAAGAGTCGTCTACGTTAGATGGTCTCCGAAGAATAAAGGACACGAATTCAAATCTTATCGGAATGTATATCATTTAAAGTCTACGCTGATTCTGTTTATTAAATGGCTGTAAAATTTAAATGGAGTCGTTAATTATTTTTAGTTATTGACAGAGCTTAACGTACGGAATAAAAAAACAAGAGAGAGACAAGCACAATAACAATAATAATATTTTAAATGTTCAATGTAAAATGTTATGACACCATTTATGACCTCAAGTCTCTGGTTGGGATTTGGAAAGAAATGTGTAAACAACGGAAATCAAAGAAAATATTACTACTGCTACTACTACTAAAAATAATAATGTTCTGTTTATTAACTACTGCTACTGTTTATTACTACTGCTACTACTACTAAAAATAATAATATTCTGTTTATTAAATGGCTGTAAAATTTAAATGGAATCGTTAATTATTTTTAGTTATTGACAGAGCTTAACGTACGGGATAAAAAACAGGAGAGAGACAAGCACAATAACAATAATAATATTTTAAATGTTCAATGTAAAATGTTATGATACCATTTATGACCTCAAGTCTCTGGTTGGGATTTGAAAAGAAATGTGTAAACAACGGAAATCAAAGAAAATATTACTACTGCTACTACTACTAAAAATAATTTTAAAAAAACCCTGCATGACAGAGTGAATGAACATCTACACTGGAAAACTGCAACTTTTACGGAAAGGAAACTGCAAGAAACTTGTATGAAGATCACCAAGATCATGTTACAGATATGGGACTTTACAATACACCCAAAGAGAAGAATCAAAGTTTATCGACCAGACATAGGGATCAAAGACCACATTAACAGAATGTGCCTTCTTATCGATATGGTAGTTCCTGCAGACTGTAATGTATTTTTGAAAATATTTTAAAAAAATAACAAAATACAAAGACCTTGAATTAGAAGTCTAAAAGAATATGGTATATAAAAACATCAACACTGCCAGTTGCAGTTGGAGCACTCGGTTTGATGCAAAAAGTTTCCTATTGACTTATTTAAGAGATTCCTGGCAGCCCATGCCTTTAATAAATACAAACAAATGTACTCATAGGTATAGTTCTCTCCTTACGATGAGCTTTAACTATGTAATATGTGTGTGATTTTAGGGTCTTTTTTTGTTTTGTTTTTTTTTTTACAAAAATGATCAGTGGAAAATTTCATTATGTCATTTCTGACCGTAGGTCACTAGTTCGGACCCAGAAGAAAATATGTACTCAACAGAAATCAAAGAAAATAATAATAATAATAATAATAATAATAATAATAATAATAATAATAATAATAATAATAATAATGTATGAAGATAAGAATATATATATATATTTGAAATGGGCTAAAATGATCTCAGGGAAGATAGAAAAGTCTATTCGGTACAAAATTCTCTTAAGGTCGTCGTGTGCCACAAAAACAATCTAACAGGCATTGAAAACGGAAAGAGAAAGAAAAGCAGAGATGGAAGCAAAGAGAAAGCTAAGATGGAAGCAAAGAGAAAGCTAAGATGGAAGCAAAGAGAAAGCTAAGATGGAAGCAAAGAGAAAGCTAAGATGGAAGCAAAGAGAAAGAAACGGGAAGAGAAGGAAAAGCTGAAATGGAAGCAAAGAGAAACGGGAAGAGAAAGAAAAGCTAAGATGGAAGCAAGCAAAGAAACAGAAGCAAAAGCAATATACATAAAAATGAAATTCTTTATTTCGGCAAATCTTCGGAGTGCATCTGATGCACTCTGTGTTCATTCTTTTTGGTGAAAAGTCGATCTGAACTTTTCATCTCCTCTTAACACACACACACACACACACACACCCCAGGATCACTCGAGGGATAATAAATCTTCGAATGACGTTGATGGATTCCAAGATTCTAATTTTCTCGACATATTTCTACGAAGCCTCTCATATATTCAAGGATTTTGCTAATTGTTTCGACCTACGTTCCGAAGTTCAAATCGTTGCTTCACAAAGCTGGTTATTTTGTGAATCTTGTATCGATCTGTTTTCTAACATATCGTGTATTTTTCTTTTCTTTTATCTGCCAAGCCGATGATCTATAGTTCACAAAATGGATCAACATCTTTTACTTCCGTCTGTAAAATAAAGGTTGCGATACAACAATATAAATGAAAAATAGTGAAAGTTTATTTTTTAATAATTTTCAAGCATCTTATTATCTTTTTTAAAATCAAGTGGCTGCAAATCTCCAAAAGGTACCCAGACTCTTTTCAGTATTATTACTGATTTGAATAATGCTGTTTACAGAAGGTTTTCAGCTCGGATTTCTAGTTCTTACAGTCCATTTTATCAAAATGGCGTTCGATACTTTTCAAAGTTCGTCTAGAATGTCGAATATAACTTTCCATTTCATGTCATGTATTTTTTTGACAATTTTCCATGTCTATATTTTCATTTTCAGTCTGACAGTAACCTTCCTAACGAGCTTGTGCAAATGGATGGCGAAATAGAGACTCGATCGGAGAGCAAGGAAATATTACTTAGACCTACAAAGTATAAGAAGTCGTGGAGAGTCATGGCTACCTACGTCCTGAAGGCACCCAATAGATAGAAGACAAAGAATTGGATGAATTCGAGTTACGTTACCACGTTAATGAATTAGCATAAAATCCACTGGAACAACAATATCAACAATCATATATACAAGCTCATATGGATGAATTGTCTAAATTACGTAAAATCATTGACATCTCATTTTAACAGATATATTTATCAAAATTACACAAAAATATCCTGAAATATTATGGAGTAATTTATTCAATAAAATCGCCGTTGGTTTCAACCACGGCCTCTAGACAACTTCGGAATCTCCTGCATCTCTTCTAGACAGTCTCCTCAAGTTGATGAATACTGCCATAATACTTGCCTTTAATTCAAGGAAATC